>CM020000.1:13630076-13635076 GCA_009771035.1 Lupinus albus
AAGATAAGCTTTTTTTTTGAAAGGGAAAGATAAAGATAAGATAAGATATAAGATAAGAAAGATAAGATAAGATAAGATAAGATAAGATAGTAAGATAAGATAAGATAAGATAAGATAAGTGTCGGAAAACGTATGTTTGTGTATGAAACCGAACGAGGGTGTGTGCGATTAGTCGGTGCAAGGTCCACGATAGCGGCAAAGTGTCCTAGGTGGCCTGCCTATTTCGGTAGATGATGTGAAAGCATGGTAAGGCGCCGACCCCTTCATGAAATGGCACCAAATTTGGAGGCCAACTTCGAATTGTTAGCCATGGTTGCCTTGCAAAGAGAAGAGCTCCAGAAACATGTCCCACACTGATTTTCCAATTTTCTGGATTATAAAATGCTCGCCGGCTGGAAAAAATCATGAAATAATATCGGCTAGGAGAAAAATCGTGAAACTTTGTGGAGCACTATGTCCCATTTCTATAAGCACTTGTGCAAAAAATCAGGTCAAAATTCGACCCGTAGCCTCAGAAAAACCGAGTATGTCTCCCCAGAAAAAAGGATGTCCGGTGCTGGACAGGGGTTTTTTGCATATTAGCCTACTATTAGGGGGAGCTGCCTGCCTGCCCACGCACCTTGGTGGGTCAGGATGGCGTGCCATGGGGCTCCCTCCCAGCGCCCCAGCAAGCTTTCCCAAGAATGCTGGTGCGTTTTTCCATGGCCATGTGGGAAATTCGACCGAGTCAAAAATAGTCCACGCCGAATCCAGTTCGTACGTGGTCCGATAAGATAAGATAAGATAAGATAAGATAAGATAAGATAAGATAAGATAAGATAGATAAGATAAGATAAGATAAGATAAGATAAGATAAGATAAGATAAGATAAGATAAGATAAGATAAGATAAGATAAGATAAGATAAGATAAGATAAGATAAGATAAGATAAGATAAGATAAGTGTCGGAAAAACGTATGTTTGTGTATGAAACCGAACGAGGGTTGTGTGCGATTAGTCGGTGCAAGGTCCACGATAGGCACATGTGTCCTAGGTGCATTCCCTATTTCGGTGAAAGCATGGTAAGGCGCCGACCCCTTCATGAAAATGGCACCAAATTTGGAGGCCAACTTCGAATTGTTTAGCCATGGTTGCCTGCAAAGAGAAGAGCTCCAGAAACATGTCCCACACTGATTTTCCAATTTTCTGGAATTATAAAATGCTCGCCGGCTGGAAAAATCATGAAATAATATCGGCTAGGAGAAAAATCGTGAAACTTTGTGGAGCACTATGTCCCATTTCTATAAGCACTTGTGCAAAAAATCAGGTCAAAATTCGACCCGTAGCCTCAGAAAAACCGAGTATGTCTCCCCAGAAAAAAGGATGTCCGGTGCTGGAGAGTGGGTTTTTGCATATTAGCCTACTATAGGGGGGAGCTGCCTGCCTGCCCACGCACCTTGGTGGGTCAGGATGGCGTGCCATGGGGCTCCCTCCCAGCGCCCCAGCAAGCTTTCCCAAGCATGCTGGTGCGTTTTTCCATGGCCATGTGGGAAATTCGACCGAGTCAAAAATAGTCCACGCCGAATCCAGGTCGTACGTGTCCCGGTTCTGGCTGGTCCAACGGAAAAATGTGGGCATCTCGTAGTGAGCTTATCCGGCACCATGACACATTTGGCGTGCAGCAAGTTCTTTGCTTGTTCCTCAAGGTCCAAGTCAAAAATCTTGATGCCTTCGTCCCTTTGGTCGAGGTGCCGGTCTGGCATCACAGTGGGTAGTTGCGGTCATCCCTCGGACGTGCCGAGGCATCCAGTGTGACCCGTTCCGCACGGAAGGTTGTGGCGCTAGGTGAAGCCTTCACGGGCATATCCTTAGCACGAAGGGGGCAAGTTCCCAATCATCCGGAAGTGCACTATGGGCGGTTCATCATGGTCGAAGCCAAGGCGCGGCCGTGTTTGACGCGATCAGCAACGTCTCTCCAGTCGCCTCGTCCCTCGGAAAAGTGTGCTCTGTTGAGGTGCCGGCCTGGCCTCACAGTGCCGAGATGGGTAGTTGTGCGCATCCCTCGGACGCGCCGAGGCTTCTAGTGTGACCCGTTCGGCACGGAAGGATGTGGGTCTACGCGTTCCCTTCAGTGGCATATCCGTAGCACTGAGGGGCAAGTTCCCAAACATCCGGAAGTGCACTCTGGGCGGTTCAACGCGGTCGAAGCCAAGGCAAGGCCATGGTTGAAGCAATCAGCAACGTCTCTCCAGTCGCCTCGTCCCTCGGAAAAGTGTTCTCTGTTGAGGTGCCGGCCTGGCCTCACAGTGCGGAGATGGGTGGTTGTGCGCATCCCTTGGACGCGCCGATGCTTCTAGTGTGACCCGTTCGGCACGGAAGGATGTGGGTCTACGCGTTCCCTTCAGTGGCATATCCGTAGCACTGAGGGGCAAGTTCCCAAACATCCGGAAGTGCACTCTGGGCGGTTCAGCACGGTCGAAGCCGAGGCAAGGCCAAGGTTGAAGCAATCAGCAACGTCTCTCCAGTCGCCTCGTCCCTCGGAAATGTGTGCTCTGTTGAGGTGCCGGCCCGGCCTCACAGTGTCGAGATGGGTAGTTGTGGGCATCCCTCGGACGTGCCGAGGCTTCTCGTGTGGACCGTTCTGCACGGAAGGATGTGGCGCTAGGTGTTGCCTTAATGGGCATAGCCGTAGCACGAAGGGGCAAGTGTCCAAGCATCCGGAAGTGCACTTTTGGCGGTTGAACATGGTTGAGGCCATGGCGCGGTAGTGGTTGAGGCCATCAGCATCGTCTCTGCAGTCGCCTCGTCCCTCGGAAATGTGTGCTCTGTTGAGGTGCCGGCCTGGCCTCACAGTGCCGAGATGGGTAGTTGTGGGCATCCCTCGGACGTGCCGAGGCTTCTCGTGTGACCCGTTCTGCACGGAAGGATGTGGCGCTAGGTGTTGCTCTAATGGGCATGGCCGTAGCACGAAGGGGCAAGTTTCCAAGCATCCGGAAGTGCACTTTTGGCGGTTGAACATGGTTGAGGCCATGGCGCGTTTGTGGTTGAGGCCATCAGCAACGTGTCCCCTGTTGCCTGTCCCTCGGAAAAGTGTGCGCTGTTGAGGTGCCTGCCTGGCCTCACAGTGCCGAGATGGGTTGTTGCGGATACCTCGGAATTGTCGTGTGTTCATGTGTGGCCTGATCTGCACGGATGGTTTTGGTAATATCTTCAGGCACGAAGGGTCAAGTTCCCAAGCATCCGGAAGTGCACCCTGGGCGGTTCAACACGGTTGGAGCCATGGGGCGGTCGTGGTCGAATCAATCAACAATGTTTCTCCTGTCGCCTTGTCCCTCGGGAAAGTGTTCTGTTGAGGTGCCGGCCTGGCCTCACAGTGCAGAGTTGGTTTGTTGCGGGGATCCCTCGGAATTGTCGTGGCTTCTACTGTGGCCCGTTCTGCACGGAAGGTTGTGGTGCTCGGTGAACCCTTCATGGGCGTAGCCGCAGCACCATGGGTCAAGTTCCCAATCATCCGGAAGTGCACCCTGGGCTGTTCAACACGGTTGGAGCCATGGGGCGGACGTGGTCGAATCAATCAGCAATGTTTCTCCTGTCGCCTTGTCCCTCGGAAAAGTGTTCTGTCGAGGTGCCGGCCTGGCCTCACAGTGCAGGGTTGGTTTGTTGCGGGGATCCCTCGGAATTGTCGTTGCTTCTACCGAGGCCCGTTGTTCACGGAAGGTTGTGGTGCTCGGTGAACCCTTCTTGGGCGTATCCGCAGCACCATGCATGGGTCAAGTTCCCAAGCATCCGGAAGTGCACCCTGGGCTGTTCAACACGGTTGGAGCCATGGGGCGGTCGTGGTCGAATCAATCAGCAATGTTTCTCCTGTCGCCTTGTCCCTCGGGAAAGTGTTCTGTTGAGGTGCCGGCCTGGCCTCACAGTGCAGAGTTGGTTTGTTGCGGGGATCCCTCGGAATTGTCGTGCCTTCTACTGTGGCACGTTCTGCACGGAAGGTTGTGGTGCTCGGTGAACCCTTCATGGGCATATATGCAGAGCACGAAGGGGCGTAAGTCCCATAATCTGGTAGTGTGTTGTGGGTGGTTCCCATGGCGGAAGCGAGGGTCTTGATTGTGGCCTCTCAGTGCAGGTTTGGTTAAAGATAAGGGCATGTGACACTGTGTTGCTTGTTGGCTTGTGACTCTTAGAAGTGTGTTGGGGGGTCTGATCTGGCTCACCCTTCAGAGTTTAGGAATTCACGCAGTCCCTTATTCATGTGTTGCATCTGGAATCACTTGCCTCATCAAGATTGATATCTTGAATTTTTGGTTTTCCACTTTGCTCTTCGAGGGTTGTGGATCCGCAACTTGTGTGTGCGATTAGTCGAATTGGTGCAAAGTCCACGATACACACATAGTCCCTTATTCATGTGGTGCGTGGCCTAGCCTATGGCACACTCACCCAAGCCATGGCACGTGTGTCCGTCAGGGCATCATGGATTGTGCCGCACGTCGGTTGAAAATCATTTGAGGTAAATGCCTCGACCTTACATGGACGTAACTCTGGGAAATGTTTATGAATAATATTCCTGGAACTCCTGCAATAGAACAGCTCAAGAAACATGGTCCACACCCATTTTCTAATTTTCGGGAATGACATAAAGCTCGTCGGCTAGGAAAATCATGAAAAAGTATCGGCTCGGAGAAAAATCGTGAAACTTTGTGGACCACTTGCTCCCACTTTTTATAAGCACTTGTGCTAAAAATCAGGTCAAACTTCGACCCGTAGCCTCAAAAAAACCGAGTATGTCTCCCCAGAAAAAAGGATGTCCGGTGCTGGAGAGCGGGTTTTTGCATATTAGCCTACTATAGGGGGGAGCTGCCTGCCTGCCCACGCACCTTGGTGGGTCAGGATGGCGTGCCATGGGGCTCCCTCCCAGCGCCCCAGCAAGCTTTCCCAAGCATGCTGGTGCGTTTTTCCATGGCGATGTGGGAAATTCGACCGAGTCAAAAATAGTCCATGCCGAATCCAGGTCGTACGTGTCC